>JAYXSE010000046.1:0-49453 GCA_037356155.1 Penicillium sp. D9
TCGACTTGAACCTCCATCCGACCAGCCACCAGAAGCACAAGAACGACGATCTAGGGCGCCATATAAATGCTCAGAATGCGGTATCCATGGTCATAAAAGAACGAATTGTCCAAATTTGATTAAATAGCTTAGATATTTAATATTACGTTATTTCGGGTGAATTATGCTGGTTTGAATTAATTGGAGTTGATGGGTTGATCCGCCCGACCGGGATTATCCGCTCGGGGGTGAATTACGTTACCTAATAAGAGTCAAGTCTATAGATCCGAGCCCGTGTAAGGCCTACAGGCAACGGTACGATTACCACTGAGACTTAAGGACGAGCCTCGACGTACGTATACGACTACTACGAGCGATACTTACTATGACTAGTTAGCACCGCGTAATACTCTTCTTACTTCTAATCTAACTTTAAATCGAATAAATTACCTAAGAAACTACTATTCGAATTTAAATAGGAGCAAAGTGGGCGTAACCTTACTACCTAAGCATCCTTAGTAAGAGAACGACTAAGGAGACCAAACTTAGAGGTTTCTCTCCGCTCGAGAAACTCTGGTAGAAGAAGGGAGGAGTTCTCTTCGGAGACGGCTAGTAGGAGTTAAAGCAAGCCTTCGTTTTACCACTATGGGAAAAACGAATTAATTATATCATCGAAGACTCCAAGACTGCGATTAAATCGCATGATTAAGTCTAGAGTCAACCAAAGGGAAAGATGGTCTTCTTCACGGACGGAAGTAGGTATGAAGGCAAGATTAGTGCCTCCGCGGTCGCGCCCGACCGTGGAATTCAAGGCCGCTAATTTCTCGGTAGTACCGAGCAAGCCATAGTCTACGCTACGGAGCTCACTAGAATTAAAATGGCCCTCGATAAGTTTAAATCCTAAGAACGAAGTCGCGAACTAGTTATCTTCGCTGATAGCCGCGCTACGATTTAAGTAGTGCAAAATCTAAAACGCCCCTCCGGCTAACACATTCTCCGCGCGATTTATGCCCACGTCTAAGCACTCTAAACCCGAGCGCCCACGGCCCTCTCGAATCTACTAGACGAGACCGTTTAAATCACAATCCGCTGGATCCCTACGCACGTGGGTGTTCCTGGCAACGAGCTTACGGACACTATGGCGAAAAATGCGGCTCTTAGAGGGGTGGAAGGGACTGTAGGGTCGGAAGCGGAGAACTAGTTTCTCCGGCTCGCTGCGACCGTAAAGCAGTAGGTGCGGAGCCGGATTAGGGCAAAGTAGGCAGCGCGATGGATAAAGGAGAAGACTAGAAAGCCAAACCAAAGATTGGTGAAAACGCCGCATAAGAAGACACTACAATTATTCACGGGACTTCCGAAGCATTACACGTCTATCTTAGTGCAGATGCGTTCGATGCGAATCGGGTTAAAACACTTCCTGTTCAAAATTAGTGAGGTTGATTTAGATAAGTGTAATTATCTCGAGGGTTTATAGATACCGTAGCACGTGCTGCTACAATATCCGCTCTACGTGGACGAGAGAAAGACTATGATGGAGAAGATCCGAGCACGGACGGATCTCAGAGGGAACTTGATGGATTATGAGGCTCTTTTGTCTCACCCGCTAGCGATTCGCTACGTCGCCGAATTCATGCTTCAAACACGTCTCCTCGGGCAGTTCCGTCAATGCGACGTTGAACCTGAGCCTAAGCTAGACGAGGAAACAACTGGCCAGAATTGACTGACATGGACAGGTGGCGAAGACGCTGCGTATCACGGAACCGATAAACCTTTGATCACCGAGAGATCACGGGAATTGACAACACAATCAATACGAACGTCATCGAAGGAGCGGAAGATGTGTGAGCCAGGAGCACTGGCAGGTGTCGAATATGGAGAAAGCAGGTTGTGGGCTTGATATATATTTTGTGGGATTGGACTCGATTTTGTGGGATTTACGTTGGATATTACCTGTATGGGCAGACGCCCTTTTCTTTTGTCTCTAGTCATTCGTTATTCTGCGCGGAGTTACTGGAGTACGGACATGTTCTATGCTTCAATCGGAAGAAGCGCCTATATTACCACGGCGATGACTAGCTAGGTAGCATTAGGTTAATAGAATATCATCATCATCATCATCATCATCATCGATCAGTGGAGCAACCTTGAGAATCTAAACTCGCCTTGTTTGATACTCCCTTTTCAATTAACCTTGTTATCAATATTCTCAATATTTGAGCCGGCTTAAACATTGCGACGTTTATTAACAATGCCAGAGGCAATCCGACAGAGCGTTAATTTTATAGGTCTATTTGATCCCCGTGAGTGCCAGGCGGGTTCCCAGAAATAAGCTCATCTTGTTTTCGCCGATTTTGAAATCTTGGCAGCCTTTAGGATGCTGATCATTTCCCCTCAATTCAAAACATTGCCATCGCTGGTGCAAGGCATGACGTCTTCTAATAGGTACGCTCAATGGTGACCGAGGGTTCTTAGTCGTCAGATCCTAAGCACCGATGCCTCTGGTGCTTGCGTTTACAGGACACGAATCTTAAGTTAGATTCATCCCATTACCTCGCCGTTACAGTAGCTAGTTAAAAGCTACATTCAATTATTGAGGGGCTGGTGACGAAGTTACATTCTCATGACACGGGGTGAAATTGCCAGGAGGTACAATTAGAGGAGAAAATCGGCTGTTGCTGAACAACAATGTATACAATAAATTGAATTAGACTGGAGAAACGCAAATTAAGTTCTGCGAATAAAGTTTGCAGTTTGCGTAAGAACTCGAGGTGAATAGAGGTACTGCCGCCGGATGTTCAGAGAGATTGATAGGTCTATTGGACAGGCCCTGTTGTGCATTGCCACTCAGGCAGGGGCGAAACCACCGCGGTCAACCAACGGTCACATTGATGACGCCAGTCCTTTGTTGATGGGCAATGGAAGCGATCCAAAGGGGAAGGACTGCATATGGATAAGACTAGCGTGTTGGATTTTCTTGAGGTATGCTTACTCAGGCAGCTGGGCAGAGCTTGTGCCGGTTTCTGGGGGGTGGAACAACGTCGAGTAAGTTACCCTGATGATACATCCCTTGTTCAAAATTCAGCCAAGCGAAGCGCTGAAGAAATGCGAACCGAGTTCCGCCCGGCACGACTTGCCCTATTTTACATTCTCATCCCGGCCACTCTGCGTCTCGCGAGCTGCGCTGTCCCGCGAGCCGCGCTTTACCTCCCGATGATTGACCAATCATGAATAAAATCCCAGCCCCCACCTAAGTCCCCACAGACGGCTGCGCTGGCACATCCTCTTTTCAGTGCTTTGGCTTTATGCGAAACTAAGTATTTTGCGGGTGAGGGGGGAAGGTATTTAAAGAAGAATGCGGGTTAATCTCCTAGAAAAAAATCCAAGGCCCCTTAGACTTGCATTTTCTCTCATCACCGACCGCCACCTACCGGTTTCATTGGGACAACTAATTTTGACGCCTTTAACTCCAAAAAATGTCACAACCCTTGAAATATCATCATCAGGAAGGGGAGTTTCATCAGGAGAGGCTAAACCAAATTCGACTCTACAAAGATCGAGGTACGGCAACATCCTGCTTTGCTTTCTACACACTACGCAGATTCTGAGGATATGCCTTTAGCGCGATACGATTATAGCACAGTCCATTCCATCGTCGATTCCACGCTCGTTTCACACATTTCTTTCATTAAAGAATATGATGGTCAGCAAATGCCTATGAATATGCCTTTGACAATGGTACTTGGTCATTATGACCCGTTTTGTCGTTATGCAGATTATGATGACGAGTGTTTGAAAGAAACACAACAAGAGGCAATGCAGAATGTCCCGATGGAAGCTTATTTGCATGGAAATTCTGCATCAATGCTTCATCGAGCAATTCGGCAAAGCGAAAATGGTTGTGTTCCTGTTTGCATTTCCTCAACAAAAGGTAGGGAACTTCACAAAGCTTTGATTTGAAGATGGCTAACAAAATATGGCAACATAGTTGATGGTGTAGTCCTTTTTCTTACACCAAATGGACACTCCTTAAACTATCGATCAGCCACCTTGCATGGTGAGGCTTCACTGGTTCCTGATACCGAAACTGATAAGAAGGCGTGGGCCATGCGGCTTCTCACGAACCATATGTCCAAAGGGAGGTGGGAAGCAACGTATCCAGTCTTTCCTAAAGCGATGGAACATGTTCAGGTTATCGAGGTCAAGATCCGCTGTGCAAGCGCAAAGATCAGAGCCGCGAACGTGGGAAGTTTTGATCTCGACAAAATACTGAATCATAACCCTCAGTGGAAGTCAAAAAATGTCTGGTCGGGAGTTGTTCCGCTCTATGAAGTCCTAGGAGAAGGTATTTCAAGCGAAATCATGGCTCACTGGGGAGAAACCCCAGACGCTCTTCAACAAGTCGATTCTTGGAGAACGGAGAGGAATGAACTTTCAAAGAAATATGCAGAAGCAGTGGCAGCAGTTGGTACTGTGGAACAGGAGATGAAAGTCAAGTCAGAGCACTTATTAGAAGAGAAGTGTTGAAAGTTTTGGTGAAAAGGGTTTTGGTGCTTTAAAGTGGCGCAACACATATTTTTGTGGCGTAAGGCTGGTGCAGGCCAGGAACAATACCGCTACGTCGGAAATAATCCGAGCCCTGTCTACGAAATATCAAGTTGATTTCAAACTAACTTGGACTTCACGCTGTATATATAGCGTGCTGCATTCCCTCTAAAATAACGAGAACAATCCTTCCTCTGGACTACAACACTTACCAATGTTATCATGAATCATGATTACCCACGGGGAAAGAGCGTCAGACAGAAAAAGCGACAAATATGTATCAAAATCCCCTTTTCTCTTTTTGGAGGAGGTTTTTCTCAGCTCTGTTTTCCCATTTCAGCCACCTCGAACTTTCCCATGTAATGATACTCAATGTGGCAGCAAAAGATAAATCCGGGTTGCCTTACGATTAGCCAATCCTATCAAGGGTGAGCAGGCAACCATTATTGAAGTATTTCCCGTCGTGTAATATAACTGAGGATGCACAAGGGAAGGTCGGAAGGTCAGCTGGAAAGCCTGTGTCGACATTTTAGACTCTTGACTGACCGTACATCGGGAGTGTTAAGTTCAGTGGCAAAGAACGGTCAAATAAAAACCCGGTTTCCGTCACACCTCCAACAGTCTGACATAATTTGCTGCCCAGACTCTTTCCCCTCCTTTCCCTCCTCAGCCCGGGCACCATACCTGAATGGCAGTTACTGCAATCCCAATGCATCGGTGCAACAGTGGCTGCTGGACTTGTCGCGTGAGAAGGAAAAAGTGTGACGAAGGGAAGCCTTCTTGTGTGGCTTGCACATCGAGAAATATCCAGTGTCATGGATATGGACGCAAACCAGATTGGATGGATGGAGGTTCTCGGGAAAAGTCAGAGGCCGCTCGTTTGAAACATGATATTAGGACAAATTTAAAGAAGCGGAAGAAAGAAGCGTCGTCGTCTACACCACCCGTCTCCCAAGGTGCAATCGAGGCAGCTACGGATAAACCATTCACTTTGCATCACTCCAATCTCAACGCCACTTTCGAAGGTTGCGAGAGTGGGATACAGTCGGACATCTCATCGTACATGGGAGATGAGCTTGAGGCGCCAAATCATCTCATCAGTCGAAATAATGATTGTTTTTTGGGGAGACGGGGCTCCATCCCTTCTTTCACCGCTTCCGAACCTTTGGAAGGCAATACGTTAACAGCAAGCGACTCATCGAGTAGACCTTCTCTTTCGATGATCAGAAGTTATCGCGAAACAGAATTACTGATGCATTATCTGGATTATGTATTTCCCCTGCAATTTCGTTTCTATAACTTTTCTTCGCACCCAGAGGGCCGAGGCTGGTTGCTGTGGCTTCTATTCAACACGGGTCCGCTGCTCCATGCTACCTTGAGTTTGAGTGCCCTCCACCAATCTACTTTGTTTCACCCACAATCGGACAAAAGAGCCAAAGAGCTTGCTGCATATCATGCAAACGCCTTGCGTGACCTTCAAGTGTTTTTGGAAAATGCCAGAATGGACAATGACACCATCGGAAATATTCGAGATGTTACGGTTTTGGCTTGCGGTATATCGCTTATCAGTTTTGAGGTCTGTTTTTCTCAATTCCTTGATCCCTTTTCCTCGATCCTTACTTGAACAGCTTTTTCAGGGTGGGATTTGTAATTGGCAATTACACCTCAACGCCCTGCTATCCATCCTGGACAGATGTGATCTTTCTAAATTTGGGAAAAGCGGTGTTATTGAGAGCCGGGTAGATGAGCCCTTTGGCTGGCAACACACTGCGCTTTCCTTTTTTCTCACAGTTATTCTGTGGTTCGATCTGCTTTCGTGTGTCTCTACCGATACCACTCCTCGTTTGCCATATCGCAGACTGTTGGACGATGATATCATCCATATGGAAAGCGTGATGGGGTGCACAAATCGGGTGATGTGCGCTATCGGGGATCTTGCCAATCTAAGCTCTTGGAAATCTCGTGTTAAAGAGCTTCAAGTGCTAAACACACGAGAACTTCTTTTACGCAGCCTTGAGATAGAGAAGCGACTCGAAGAAGGGCTGAGTGAGCTGGAAATGACAACAGAGCAGTCACCAGGCGACCCAACGAAAGGTCCAAACCGATATTCCGAAACTGTCCGAAAAGTAACTCGGGTTTTTGCTACTGGTGCTCTTGTCCAGTTGCAAACAATAGCCTCAGACAGTTACCCGGATCTATTTCAAGTTCAGAGTGCGGTGTCAAGGAATGTTGCTGCTCTGAAAGACATGGATGATCCTCAGACTGTTCGAGGGCTCGTGTGGCCTCTTTGTGTATCTGGGAGCATGGCAGAAGCCGATCATCAGTCAATTTACCGGAATGTCGTTCGAAGAGCGTTGAAAAGCTCTCGTGAGTTCGGAAACCTTGATGCTTTGCTTCTAATAATGGAGAAATGTTGGGAAATGAGAAGGCTTGAAGCAGAGCGTGATGTTAACTGGAAAACCGCTATGAACGAGCTCAATATTAGTTTACTTTTAGTTTAAAGAAACACCAATTAGATGAATTTGGCCAAGAGGAAATTGAAATTTCGGTATTGACCTTTGCCGGAAAGAAAAACATCAAAACACAGCCAGCCCCATTGAAATCCGAATATACAATCCCCAACAACCATTCCGTGAACTCGCCCAAATTGTTCAGACTCCAATTAGTCGGGAATTTATGGCTAGACTGGTTTGTATGGAACTAAGAGCTGGGAGATTAGAGTGGCTATTCGCAAAGTTCTCTCTTCCTCAAGTCTCCTCCCCACAACTTGGATAGACAAAGGTGCGTCTTGATATCGCTTGTGTCCTTGGGCGCTGTCATATAGTTGTCTGTACCATGCATCAAGAGAGCTCATTGGTTTAGGCGACTCAGGGGGGAAATTTTCCCAGGTATCCGTTTCGTTGACCGTACCGACAGGAATTGATACAGATGAATAGTCGAGGGCATTGAAAACACAAGTATATCCCCAGTATCGGCTTTCGTCATGGACAGCGGCAACTGTTGGGCGGACGGGACAGATTATTGCATCCACTTTCGTAGCGTTCCATTGCTTTGCATACAAATTCTTCAACATCTCAATAGTGGCATTGACCTAGAGGTGGAATGTGTTAGATCCGGACAACTTTGTAATAGAGAGATATCAAACCTCACCTTGAAGCTATCTTCGATGGAATAACGACGAAGGGCCTTTGTGTCAAGCAACCATTTCAAGAGAGCTACCGGAGGCTCTTTACCTTCCTCCAGCCTTCTGAAGTATTCCTCACCGCCATCGAGAAAATATGCTTCGTTGGCCGCGGTGTAAATTTGTTCATGTAGATGAGGCTCCCAGTCCACGACAGAGTGTCCTGCCTTTTTCAATGCTGAAACAGTTTGCTTCAGTGCTCGCGAAACGGGAGGGTGTGGCTGCACAACGCCATCGTTCCACATGACTCCTATCTTCAAATAGACAGGTATCGACTTTGTCATTCGCCAAGGAATTTCAATAACTGATGGCTCATAAAGCCACGGCTGTGGTCGTAGAGCAGCAATACAAAATAATTCCAGATCTTCGGGGCATAGAGCCATGGGTCCGACTACACCAACAATGTTCTGCATGCCATCGTGTAGTCCACTCAAACCACTATGTGGTAATCTTCCCACACTAGGCTTCAGCCCATAGATACCACATGCGGCGCTGGGTACACGAATGGACCCACCAATATCTGTTCCTATGCCAAGGACGCTTCCTCGCATTGCCAACAAAGCTGCTTCACCACCGGAGCTGCCACCCGATGTTAAGTCGGCATTGTGAGGGTTCAGTGTTCTCCCGAAAATATTCGAGTTTGTCTCAAGGGACATTAAAGACTGCGGGTTCGTAGTTTTAACGTGGAATATTGCACCCTGTTCTCGGAAAATTTTCACAATGTGTCCGTCCTCGGAATCTTCTGCATTAGCCCAAATAATGAGACCAGAGGTAGCTCTTGAACCTTGAAGCTTAATGTGTTCTTTGACAGAAATTGGCAACCCGTGCAATGGTCCCCGTGTTTTGCGGTGTACTCGTTGATATTCGTCCAGTGCTTCGGCCTGTGCTATTGCGTCCTCGAACAGAATTTCCGCAAGGCAATTTGTCTTAGATCATAAAATGCCATTAGTTGCGGGGTAGATACTCATTGACAAATTGTTTACCTACAGCCTGATGTGCAATTGCAGCCCTCTTGCAAAATGCGATGGTGACTTCAACGGACGTTAGTAGCCCTTTCTGCACCAAAGAGACAATGTCCACCGCTCGTTTTTCGGTGATCTCGAGCTCTGATTCGCTCAAAATACCACATATTTTTGGCAACTCGAGAAAGTTCTTCTTGGTGACTAAATACTCCGGAAGCTTCCAAGCTTCAGGTATCTTGCACAAGATCTGCGCTCGCCGGGCGGCTCCAATTTGCTGCCATGAGGGTATCTGATCTTTCATTTTTCCACAGAAAAAAAGAAAAGAAAAAGAAAAAGAGAAATAGCAGTGGGAGTCTGGCGAAGCGTGATGTTGATAGTCAGGCACAATAGTTCAGCCTTTCAATTGGAGAAGGAAAACAAAGAAATCTCAATGAGTTTATCGAAGCAAAAGTCCTGTACTGTGTATTCTATATAAAATGTCCTGAAAATAGACCCAATCCTCAATAGGAAACTGAAATAAAGAAGATACGAAATATTCCTTTGGTTGACAGTTGCATAACGCTATACGGACTTTCTCCCACAAAGAAGGCAAGGCGAGCCGAAGCTCGGCTCGCGTTGCCTCACCTTTAATTCATCTTAGTGCCATGCGGGTAAAGTGTGGTGTACGGCAACCCTTCTTTCAATCAGCACTCATGCCTCATCTAATCTGATGGCTGGTTATGAATGAGCGGTCGAGCGGTCCCTTCTCGGTCAGGGTATATCGTTTTGTCAAGTAATATAACGGAGGTCGTGGTACGTAGTCCGTCTTCTTGTCATCGGAACTGCACAATTGTGGGGCTCTCTGGATTCATCGGGTCGGGGCCGCTCTCAGGGTAAAAACCGCGAAACTGTTCCCTGGTACATGAAGGATTTCTTGAAGTTTGATCATTAAGTCAATGCTAATTATCGATATCGTTTTGCCAGTTCAAACCATCGTTATGTCATATGGTCTTATGCGGATAGTAGAGTATAGTGTGTGTGGTGTGAAATCATTTACCCCCGGCAAGACGAGATTAGAGCGTTGAAAACGGTATATCGTATATGCGTGCTGCCTCTCGGATTGACAATCTTTCCTGCTTTTCGATAGCCTGGATAGCAACTAAGATACGTCCCTCTTGTTCTGTCAATTTTTGACGATTTTGAGAGCGAGTTGGTGGCATGGTGGTTGGTTGAAGAAAGATGGTCTAATTAATTAACGCGTTTTGGTTGGGGTGACCCGGCCGACCGTGTGACCCGCTCGGTGGTGAATTACGTTAACTAAGTAAGTTAACTAACTAACTAACTAGTTATGGGCTCCAGTACATGACTAATCTTGGCGGGAGATAGTATATCCTGCCTCCGGGTATCCACCTATCCTGCTGCATTCCGACAACTGCCCAGGACCTTAATGTGCCGTGCCGCACACGCACGCTTTTGGAAAATATTCAAAAATCAAAAATATGAGGCATTTATAAGGTAGGAGCTCGTAGGGTCGGTGTATGGGCGTTCGACAGGCGGCTCACAGGTGGCCCATAAGAGTAATGGGCTATCCATTGCCGGACCCCTTCCAAAGCATAACTACGGTCGATTAATAAGGAATTAATCTGATATCAATGGCCTGAAATTCCTATACTACGCCATTTCTAGTTAGGGTCTAGTAAAGTGGTCAACTTTTAAGGTAGGTGGTCATTTTATCAATTCTCTAAATCTTCCGGTCGTCCTGCCGGTTAAAGCATGGCTAAACAGCAACCGTACTTCCCTTTGCTGAATATATGCCTTCTAACAGGAATGGCCTGTATAAGCTATGGAATACCAAGGATTTACCGGCCAACCAGAGCAACTGAATCAAAAGGGGAAAACAATGATGGGATGAAGAGAGCGTTGATTCTGATGAACTAAACTACTGAACCCAGGGGGGGTTGAAATACCCATGAGAATACCCATGACTCGGAAATTACAAGTCCGAGGGGGGCAAATGTGGCAAAAAGTACACGTAAACCAAAGAGGGGGTATTGTACGATTGCAGATCTGAGGTAACCACAGAGTTACCCGACGAGTCAATACAATGCCGATCTCCATTTCTCCTGACACCTTCTCTACACATAACAGTCGCTTATGAAAGTATTATATCTGCTTGAGAAACGCATGTCATTGCGATAGAATAGGACAGAGGTAGGGGTGCCGAATCAGTTACATGTACTATTAACGGGCTCTTGTTTGATTCATCGGGCCGATATTTCTCTCAGGCTAAAACCCCCTAAATTGTTAAATTGTTGCCTTGCACTTGGGATACAACACACCGGCCAATCCAATTCAGAGACAATACTGCATTACGGATGAGATTCTAGTAGCAATATCGTCTGAGGTTGGGGAATCCAACGTGCAAACAAGCCAGGAGTGGTGCCGCTTAAACTTACAAAACTATCGACGAATATCCCACGACGTACGGCAATGATAACACCACCGACAAAATGTGTAAAAGACTATATATGGAGAAGAGCAGAGACTCAAATATCAACGTCTGAAAGGGATTATTTTATTATCTCATAAAGGTGGGATCCTGTGATGTTCAACCTCACATTACTTGTTCGCACGGGGCATATTGTATGGCGGATAAGTCAGTGTCGCATAGGATTGCTTATTTCTAAGCTAGAGTGAATCTTCTCAAGTCAATGGCCTTGTAGAAGGTTGAATTCTTTTCCTTTTGTACCATGCAGTGGCTTTACTGGACCTCTTTGGAAAAATACATTGGTTGCAGGAGGTTTCTTAGCAGGTTTGGGCGGTCTGCAAGCAAAATGGGAATAACCTCATGTTGCTTTGTTGCTTTGTTGCTTTGTTGACCCATTGCTTAAAAAGGGTCTTTTCTTGGTGGATTCTACTTCTTTCCCTTTATTTTCTCTCCAGTCTTGATACTTTCGTTGAATTGCGCAAGCTTTCGATCTTCTTCCTGGCATGTAACATTGGTTACACTGCAATTGGGATCTACACGTCTGTAACGGTGTCTGTGAAAGATGTATTCACAGTTTGTTGAGGAATTAAATTGTCGTTGTAAAGCGGCAACTGTCCTTTTGCCTGTCTTCAAGAAATCCTCAGCCTCTCACTAGCTTTCTCTCCTGTGGCAATCTTATCAGGAATGATCTGATTCTGTTCCTTCCTTTCCAAGAGTCACAATTATTGACTATCTTCTTACGTGGATCAAATGAGTCAACCTGCAGCCTTGGATGAGCCTGAGTACTTTTTATTGTCATGACCATAAACTTGAAAGAACGGCTTAACATGCCCTTTGGATCAATGAAATTTTACAATGTTGTTGTCAAACTCTCCCAGAAAACCAGAGACAGAATAAAGTGGGGGCAGAGCGAGCCGAATTCGGCCCGGCTCGCATGTCTTCAAATATCTCGAAATTAGATTAATGTGGATAGTTTCTTGCAGTTTTACATCCAGACCAGAATAGACTAAACCATATTCGTCTCCAGCCAAGCACCTTCGGTCACTGGTTTAGTTAGGTGGTTGCTGATTATGACATGGTTCAAATATCCTCCTTTCAAAATAGTGTAGAGACACCTGGAGAAGAGGATTCTGAGTAGATTTGTTGACCTATGGTGCTATGGCTGGAGTATGGGGATGTTTTCTGCGCATGTCGTTTTTTTTGAGCCGTAGGCTTGTATGGAACCATAGGCTTGTGGACCACGTTATTGCGTGGCGATTTATCTTTGTTTCTGCGGAAGGCATTGCTATTCACATGTTTCCCAAAATCCGATGATGTATCATTTGTCATTATAAGTTTGTCAACGCAGCTCATCACGCATAAACACAGCATCATTGTAATACAGTACCTTAATGTCCTCAAGATTAACCAATCCCCAAATGGCTTGCTGACCGAATACCGAATCAGCTTTTGCATACATCGAGAACTGCCCCACCTGTTCGAGGGAGTTTGCCAGGTGTTGATGAAACGCTGTGGAACATGAGCTAAGCAATCAAGTATTTGTTCAAGGACTCCCTCGACAGTGTATCGCCATGAACACTCAACTTAATCATTGTGCACCATGAAACGAGATTTAGTGTTTGTCGTCCGAAAGGGTACGTTACTTATAACTTGGTTATTGGAAGTAAGAATATGCGAAGATAAAGGATAAAATACAACAGACCGCTTGGGGACGCATTGTAGAAAAGCTTGAAACCCAAATCCCGACGAACGTGCATCGACTCCCCACATTTGTAGAAGTCACAAAATTCCCATATTGAATGCCGTAGGACTAGTAATATACGCTTGCACTCGGATACTAACTGCGTGGACAGTGTTCACAGATTTCTCTTCCGTCGAGGAGAGCTGGACGGGCGATTTAAACAGAAGTTTTAGCAACTGAAAAATCAGGAGTCATTTCATAACCTGCTAGGTCCTTTCCATTTGAAACCAGAGTGACCACCTTGAGTTTATCAGCAGGCCGAGTTGTATTTATTGATATTAATAAAAATCCAAACTTGTACCACTGCTTAAATCATCCGGCAATAAGCAGCTATATCGGGTTAACAGGTGACGTTTTCCGATTCACAATTAGCCCCAAATCGGAGAAGAACAACCGAAGGAAGTGGCAACTGTGCCTCCTGGTCCAAAGATGGCAATCAGGCCCTCAACTGCGGCCCAGGTGCCCATTCCAGAGCAAGTTAAGGCGGCTAGGATATACAACAGTGCAGGGATGTTCAAGTACCAGCGCTTGAAGAAGCCACGGACCGAGCGCTTGATACCTTGGTCATGTCTCGTGGTGATACCAGTAGAGGGATCGAAACCTTCCCCAGGAAGAGAGGAGCCATACTTGATGGAATAGCCCAGCCAAATCATTCCGGGGAGGGAGTAGGTAAAGTTCAGACCTAAAAGTCCACCAATAAAACTAACAATGCCGTTCAGGTTTGGGACAGATGCTGCGACAATGAAAGCGGTAATCCAGTAGCAAGGACCGAGACCAAGCCACAACCAACGGCCCTTAGTTGTCGTAATACTGGGAAACTTAAAGAGCTCCTGGAAGACTTCAATGTAGACAGTCTTCATGCCAATATTGAAGTAGAGGACTAATAATATACCATTGGTCACAAACAAGGACAAGGTTCACGAGCAAGATTTTACTTACCGCAGGCAATTAACCCTGTCAGCAATGAGAATACGTTTGCCACCGTCTGCAAGGAGAGTGGCTGGATGACCTGTGCAATGTTGGCCGCCGAGTACTGGCCATACTGACTGTAGACCTGCAAGATATCCACCACAGTTGGTCATCGAACAGAACGCATGCTTAGTTAAATGGGTCACTTACGAAAACACCGAATAAGAGATAGACGCAGCAGATGAAGGCTTGAGCCATAATCATGCCCTTCCAAAAGTCCATCGGGTGGCGCATCTCGGCCATAAATGCGACAAAAAGCAACGCACCGCTATACGCATCTGCAAGGTATGTTAGCATATCATAGGCCGTAGACAGTGAGCCACGAAGCCGACATACAAACCATAGTGTCGACGGCGTTGAACTGGGAAGCAAGTCCAGGAGTCTGTTGCTGGTATTGGTTTGGCGGAATACCACCAAAAGTCACCACTGGCTCAACTGTCTTGATTAAAGTGGAACCAAAGACGGTTGAATAATCGATGCCATAGTTGGCAGCGGCCACCATACTTCGATTATTAACATTTTTTTTTCTCTCAGAATTTGAGTGATAGGGCACTCACATTATAATGAAGCTCACGACGTTTAGCCCCACAGACAGATTGCACAGCCAACCAAGGCGCTGGAGGCTCCGTATACTTCCACAGATTGTGCCAACAACCATGGCGATGATCATGCAGGCAATGAAGCAAAGCCCCGGGCCGGCTAACTGCGAGATAACCATACCGTTCCCAAGTATCAGAACAGATACGGTGCAGAACATCTGGATGCATTGCGCGACATTGATGAAATGACGCGCCTTTACACCGAAGATTCGAAGGAAGAGGTCAGCGTAACTCAACATGGGGAACCGGGTCGAGGCGAGCGCCATGAACACGGCCCACAGGAAATAACCACTTAAACCAGCACAGATGCCAAAGAAAATGTACAGGGCAACGCCGGCGCCATAGCCCACACTTGCAAAGACAAACCTAGATAAATGCGACTGCATCAGTAGGGTTTGAGATTATCCGCTCATACTGTAGGAAAACACGTACGGGGCGCCTGTCCAGCCCAATACATCCGTGGTGATTAGGAAGAAGATCGATCCCCAACTCGCAGTACGCAGAGCTCTTGAAGCCGTCTTCCATTCTGCTTCTGTCACAGCTGCGGGGTTTTCTACAGCAACAACATATCCTCCCTTCTCGCAAGCGGAAGACTCTCCTGCCGTGATAGCTCCATCACGTTGCTGTGCCTCCATCTGACTCTTTCCGTGATGATCGCCCTCAGAGAAGCGATTCATGATCATTTTTTTGAATGACCAGGGGCCTTGCATGGCACGGTGCTTGCGCTCTGCCTCCATTTCTTCCTCGCGCTCAATCTTTGCCCAGTAAGTGAATTCTTCAAAGGAGACTGTGGAGTCGGTGCGCGCATCAAGACCCCAGATACGCTGGCGGATTTCCAACTTCTCACTTGTCGTCTCCATACTAGGGAGGGCCGGCGTAATGGGCTCCATGGGAATTAGGGTTGCCTCAGAAGAGAGTCCGAAAAAACAGCGACAAGAGACAGAAGTAGATTTAGAAATGAAAAGCCTTGCAGATGTCAACAGCAGGTCACTCACTCCCTATTTGTATGAACAAAGGATATCATAACTAGTCCCCTTCAGATTGTAGCTGCTATTTCCCCTCTAGATCCACTGTATAGTATCGTGGATCTAATTTTTGGTTGTTCCAAGCCAATTGGCCTACGCAAAACCTAATTGGTCGAATGTAACAGGGTCTAAGAGTAGCGGAGCTGGATAACCAGGAGCATGACTAGCGCTAAGAGGATAATGCGGAGAAGTGGGATATTCCGGGGTAACGGAAGCACGATGCTGCTGCGCTAATTGAGAAGAGAAAGACCAATCTAGAGGTACCATAATACCTGAGAGGCAGTCGGAGACATGGCTTCCCCGTCTTCTGGCAAGAATTGGTGGCTCCTCCGCCCCTCATTTCCGAGCCGCTGGTTTGCTTGACAACCTGCAGCTCTGCGGACAACTGTATGCAGTATTTGTAGTGTACCGCATACACGGAAGCCTGGAGTGCATATGTATTACCCATGTACAGATAGTTGCATGTACCGAAACAATAAAAGAAAATCCTATGGACTTGGCAGGCACGGACTGAAGAAGTGCCAAGAAGAGACGCGACTAGGAAAGAGATTACTGCGCTGGTTGGTAGAATAGAGGGGTGTACGACAGGACTAACTGTGAACAGACCCGAAAACTAGGCGATAGTATCCTCAAACTTTGACCGGGCCGGTTGCCGGTAATATGAAGTCTACTCTGTAGTATTAGCGTTATTACCTAGTGAGCCGCCCACAGCAAAACACCATATGATATAAAATATAACTATGAATAATGACGTAGACATTTATATTGATCTCTCAAGGTTCTAAATCACAATAATTACGAACTAATAATCTCAATAATTTAAATTTGGATATGTTATTCTTTGCACCTAGAGAAGTGTCTATGCTGAAATTTGGGTAAAAAATAAGGCTTAATGGTTAAATCGTTGAACTATAGAGGAATAAAAATTTGGCATTTAATTTGGTATTTTGGTGTGGGCGGCTCGCCGTTGTTGGCGGCTCGCTATTGGATTACGTTCATTAGGTAAGGCGTTACGAGGATTAATAAGAAGGTTTTCAAAATGTTGCCTCACAGAGTATGTCGAGCCGGCCCCACATCTCATTGGTACACTAGATTAGGCAATCAAAAACGTTCCATCTAAACCCGAAAAAGCAGAGGTGCATGTAGAGTACTCCGTAACAGATAAAGGAATAGTCTTCCAATTGGGTCTAAACCCCTCTTCAAATTCGGAGCGACACTGTTTTCGAAGACATGATCACGGCCTTATTGCAAAAGGATAATCGGTCATTAGTCAACTTGCGCAAGTATTCCTTGCTCAAAGCCCTCCAATATGACGACTTCGAGTACCAGATTGAGAAATATCGTTCCAAAACATTATGATCTGAGGCTGGAGCCTGACTTGGTGAATGCCGTATTTCATGGTACGGTGAAGATTTCGTAAGAGAGCCTTTTTGATGTCTACCAAGTTATTTACCTGTCTGACATTGCATATAGTGTTGACATTTTGGAGGAAACGTTAGTCATACCATTACATGTAAATGACTTGGATATCTTCCGAACGGAAGTCCGAAACTTGTCAGGATCTTCAACCGCCGCATGTCCTCACACAGTCTCATACAATGTGGGAGAGCATCTCATCCTCATTTCCCTCGAGTCACCGCTCGAGGCAGCTGCTCAGGTGCAGCTAGTCTTCAATTTTAGAGGCAAGCTGAATGATCAAATGATGGGATTTTATCTCTCTCGTTATAAAGATTCAGACGGTCAGCCAATGGTGCTAGCCACCTCACAATTGGAGGCAACTGAGGCGCGCAGGGTATTCCCGTGTTTTGACGAACCTCGCCTGAAAGCGACCTTTGCTGTCGCCCTGGTAGTGGATAGGCATCTCACCTGCCTGAGCAATATGGACGTTGCTGAACAAAGGGAAATTGAGCTGGTTACCGTCAATGACCATCAACAGACAACCCTGAAGAAGATAGTGACGTTTAATAAGACCCCCAAGATGTCGACCTATCTCCTAGCCTTTGTGGTTGGTGAACTTCAATATGTGGAGTCAAACGAGTTCCATGTACCAGTGCGAGTCTTCATTCCAGGGAGACAAAATGCGACGCTGGACCATGGCCATTTCTCAATGGATCTGGCATCGAAGACTCTTCAATTCTATGAAGAAAAGTTTAAAATCAAGTATCCATTGCCTAAACTGGACATGATCGCCATTCCAGATTTCCCGGCCGGCGCGATGGAAAATTGGGGCTTGATCACTTTCCGCGAGTCTGATCTCTTATTTGATGAAGGGGTTGGGAGCATGGCCACCAAATTACGAACCACGTTGACTGTCCAGCATGAGATTGCCCACCAGTGGTTTGGAAACCTCGTTACGATGGACGACTGGGATGGTCTCTGGTTGAAGGAAGGGTTTGCCACTTGGATGTCATGGTATACCTGCGACCATTTTTTCCCCGAGTGGAAGGTGTGGGAGAAATTTGTGGCGGACAGTCTCCAAGAAGCATTGTCATTAGACTCGCTTCCTAGTAGCCATCCGCTTGAGCTTCCAGCCCAGGAGACAAAGGCCATTGGCTACGCCTTTGATGCCATATCCTACCTAAAGGGATGTAGCTTAGTGCGCATGGTCTACTCCTACCTTGGTGAAGAGGAATTCATGAATGGCGTCCGGCGCTACCTGAACCAACATGCTTTTGGAAATGCCAATACAGTTGATCTTTGGGCTGCTTTAGGCCATTCAAGCAAAGAAGACTTTGTTGACATGATGAGAGTCTGGACGATGCAAGTTGGCTATCCCGTCGTGACAGTTACTGTGTCAGATGGCTGCATATTCCTTCAGCAAGATCGCCATGTCCAGGCTCAGCACTCAGAACTGGAAAAACATACCGAAAAGTATCCTTTGCCGTTGGATATCTGTTCGGATCAAGGTATATTGCGTGGGATGTTGCTCAAAGAGCAATCTATGCAAATTAGAGTGCCTGGGTTTCTCAAATTAAACTCCAACCAATGTGGGATATACAGGACGTGCTATGAGGTCGAGCAGCTGCAGAAGCTGGCCAAAGTATGTTCAGAAAGTGATATCTTGACTGTTGAAGATCGATCAGGGATTATCGCAGATACTGGGGCACTGGCAGCCTCCGGCCAGCAGAAGACATCCGTCTTCCTCAGTCTGCTCATGAGCTTCACTCGCGAGTCTCAGTCAACGGTCTGGACCGTCATAAGCAGATGTCTTGATGCAGTCCACTCAGCATTGCTTTTTGAAGATCCGCAGGTTGTGGAGGGGCTACAAGCCTTTACCAGAGCACTGGTGAGCCCAAAGCTGACAGATCTGGATTGGGGAAGCAAGGATCCATTTCACTCAGAGAAAGAATTGATGATGTTGCTCTTTGGCATCGCAGGGAAAGCTGGAGATCCACAGGTCATTGCTACGGCGAAAGCTCTTTTTTCTAGCTGGACCAACAAGACCTCGACAATGGATCCCAACCTGCAGCCCTATGTATTCCACATCATCCTTGAGCATGGTGGGCCGTCCGAGGTGAGTGAAATATCGACTTTCCTGGCAAAATCCCCTTTTGCTAATATCTATACAGTTTGAAACGGTCCTCAACGAGTACCTAAGCGCAAAGACAAGTATGGAACGGAACACTGCTTTGCGGTCCTTGGGTTACGCTAGAGAACCGGAATTGGTGCGACGGACACTTGAGTTGGCCACAAGTGGCCATGTTCGAGACCAAGATCTGCTTTTTCTTCTTACGCCTCTACAGACTCACCGCACAGGGGCCGAGGCTTTATGGAAGTGGCTAATGCAGAACTGGACTACATTCACCCACCGTTTCGCCAGCAGAGTCGCATTAGGCAAGCTCGTCAGGACCTGCACTGTGGGGCTCAGTACCAGAGAACAGAGGGAGTCTGTTAAAGAGTTTTTCGATGCTCAGGATACTGAGGGGATTGAGATCCCATTGACCCAAGCACTTGAGATAATCAATATCAAAGGCTTGTGGGCTGAGAGAGATAGACATGATGTTGCCTCGTTCATCAAAAGTGCTTCGGATTGTTGAAGAGTCCTTCACCTACATACCATCATCAGACAATTGCACTAGCTACAAATTACTGAGCAAATAATATGCATCATATTTCGACCTACTGAACGATTGATGACATCCTCTCGGGTTGTTGACTAGGGGAGATTATTCATAAGAAAATATGATAGACCTCCCCCTCTCTTAGAAGCCATAACATAGAAGGCAACTATTTACAGACAACACTCTTCATCATGATAAGCCCTCACTTCCGCTTTGCTAAGCACCGTATCAACCTTGTAAAGAAAGACTTCAAGGCCAACATCCTATAATCCCGTACCATCTCCCTACTCAATCACGAGTGGATCTTCCATTGATTTGCGCGTCTTGGCAAGATGAGCAAAGAGGAGCCAAAGATCAAAGTCATGCGTCTAGACTCTATGGACACAGCACACGGACTCACCAATTTACCACCAAACCGCCTAGGTGGTAAGCCGCGGGACGGCTAATCATACTAGCAATGGCAACTATACACGCTGGTGCACTAGCAAATGTACGAGGTCTCGTCTCGTCCTGCCCTTCTGTCGGGTCGACCTGCCGCTCCACAGTTCAACTTTGGGAGTACAATCAGCTAATAAGCTTCACGCTATACACTTCAGGAGGTTTACCCCACAAAAAAAGGAGTTCTTTGTATCTCTGGCAGGTGATATCCTCTTTCCTTGGCTGCTGACCCAACCTAAATCTAATCTGAATGAACTCAAAATTCTGAGGTCGCTGTTTTCCGGAACGGCTGTTCTCCGGTAGAATCCTGTTGTCCTTGTGAGAGACGTAGGAGTTCCTTGGCGAGAATGCAGCGCTTGTTTGCCCTTATACCATTTAGTTTTGGGCTATATGTAACTAGTCTTAATCTTTTCCGTATTGAATTTATAAAAGTTTCTACATTTCCATCGATTTGCAAGGGCAACCATATTAAATTGACTCTGTCCCATATATACATACACTTCATTATCTTTGCGACATGAAGGTAATGGCACCAGGCCTATGGTCTCTTATCTCTCATGCCATCCTGATTTCGAAGGCTTCCGCTCAAGCTCTGCATCAAGATGAAATTTGCGTGCAAGGTTGTTTTGAAGCTCTCAGCGGAGTGGAGTTTAGCGGCACTAGCGCTATGGTAGACGGGTATTATGTGGATCAGTGCTCTAACATCTTGCGAATTCAGTCTGTCTATCTTTGCTCCAGAGAGCGTTGCTCTCAACCGGAGCTTGCGGCCGGAATCAGGTACTATAACCAGTTTTGCGAATTTCAAGCCGGAATCACGGTGCCCGGCTTGCACATTGTTGCAAATTATTCCCCTGATAGTGTCTTGAAAATTCCCGTGATAGATCCTAGCCAGATCAACGCTTCGAATTTCCTGACCAGTGCGGCTTTGCCCTCAGACGACCTTTTTAACCTGGCATACGAAACCGTGGTAGGTCCGCGGAGTATTGTGAAATCGAGGATTTTATTACTAATGGGTAGATTGATTGATATCAGAATTCTTGGAATGCAGAGATAAGGCTCCACGTCACCTACGGGTCTGTCTCCCTTGCCTTTGGTTTAACGGCATGCTGACTGGTCAAGAACAGTTGGGCTTTGTACTATTTCTGGGCTGTAGTCATCAGCGTAGGAATAAGCTGTCAGGCATGGACAATATTACGACGGATGACAGATAAATCATCTGCCCACGATATTGAGACACTACAAATTGGTCCAGGCAGCCTGAAGTCAACGACAGTCCAGTCCTTCGCAGGCTGGACTCGTCAAAATCTGATAATCCCGGCCGCATTTGGATACCACTGCGCACAACCTTTGTATGGTTGGGGTACGCTACCTCCAAGGCTACAGACAATCACAATTGGGGCCTTTGTTCTAATGAACTTGATCCTATGTTGTGTTTCTTACTCGACATTTGAAAACAGCATGTAGTAGGTCTTATCACTCACTTTAATCCGGGAAAGATAATTAAACCATGCCTCTACAGCTTCAGCAACTATCGCACCCAGATCTGGAGGATGGTGTCAGATCGGGCAGGAATCCTTGCTTTCGCGAATTTGCCACTTGTTTGGCTCTTCTCGTCCAGAAATAATTTCCTGCTCTGGGTTACTGGTTGGAGTTATGAGACCTTTAGTCAATTCCACCGGTGGGTTGCACGAGTTACAACGCTCGAGGCAGTTATCCACTCCATTGGCTATACTGGAACAACATTTTTTGGTAAGGCCTTCAGTGTTGAGGAGGCTCGACGATATCACATAATTAACTAACAGGCGCGTAGATGGCGGAAAGGCTGAGTACGATCCAGACTGGATGCTGTTATACTGGTATTGGGGAGCTATTGTATGACACCTCTCTCGCCGAAATAGAATAAGCTAATCGTCTTCCTTGTGCAGGCAACTATTATCATGTGTTTGATATCCCTCTTCTCTATATATACCTTCCGGACACGCTTCTACGAGACTTTCCTCTACCTCCACATTGTCTTTGCAGCACTTGCTCTTGTAGGCTGCTTCTAGTAAGTCGAATGCCAGCTTGTGCTGCACTACCAAACTCGGAATATTTACAAACTAATGACGCGTCCTGTTATTCTAGCCACGTTTCAATTTTCAATGGGGTCTACATTGACTACCTATGGCCTTGTGTTGCGATCTGGATTTTTGACCGGTGCATTCGCCTTCTCCGACTCGGACTGCTCAATCATGTTTCATTCAGCAAGGCGCATGCGACTTATAATCCACAAGCAGACATTATAAGTCTGGATATCTGGCCGTCGAACCTGATAGCTTACCCGCGAAAAGGGAGTCACTACTTTTTGTATGTCCTAAACAACATTCGCGGGTATGAAAACCATCCCTTCACCTTGGCAACATGGGAGCGTGGTGACCACTCCAGCCAAAATCTTGTCTGTGAAAGTTCAGGCGCAGAGGTTGCGGCTACGAAGAGCGAACTGGATATTGGCGACGGGACACAAGCTACGGCAATGTTTATCCAAATGTCGAAGAATGACTCCACGATCAACTACAAAGAGCATATTCATCCTCGTCTTTCATTCCTTATCCGGCCTCGTGATGGCTTTACTGCACGGCTTCGGGAGTCTATCTTGAATTCTCCATCGAGTCGTGACAATGGGAGATTTTCTAAGGATCTGAAGGTGCTTATAGAAGGCCCATATGGGGGATCGTCTTTACGCTTTGAAGCATTTGAAAGGATTTTGATTGTGGTCGGGGGCTCTGGTATCTCCCTAGGCCTCTCCTACTTACAAGAAATGTGCCACAACCAAAGGTCATCGACCACCCCGCGCTCACCTTGCGATCCTTCGATCCATTTCGTCTGGGCTGTGCCGAAAATATCAAACATTACAGACATAGTTATAACAGCCAAACTCCAGCACTTTGCGTCTTCTATTAACAGATTTTCTATGGACGTGTTTGTTACAAAAGAGATGGACATGGACATCTCCGGAACTGGAGATGCAAAGGCCACGACGGGTGCTCCTTTCCCAACAACTGCGGAGTTTGAGATTCCTATCAAGTTCCACAATGGTCGGCCTGACTTTAGGAGCACCATTTTGGAATACGCACAAAGTACCGCCACTGGGAAAATGGCAGTGGTGTCCTGTGGGCCCCCCCAAATGGCGGATGACTGTCGCCAAGCCGTTGTTCATGCTTTACAGGAAGGATGCACGGACATTGACCTGGTTGAAGAGAGCTTCGGATGGTGAGGGAAGAGCAAGGGATATTATGTGTTCCCGTTGAATGCCATGTACCTTCCACGCTTTGGTATACGACGAACAGGGAGCCGACAAGAAAGTCGCTCTGAAAGTACTGAATCTGAATGTAGAATTCTTCCAGAAGTTCGTAGAACTCTTATGTGCTTCCACGAAATCTCCTCGATTCACTGGGGGTTGCTAATAGTGAATCTCAAAAATTAGGCGCCGTTCTACGAAGCTGATCACTTGCGAAATTCTCTAAAAATGACGCCATCCCTTATGATAAACATACAAGATTCATAGATTACTGAAGACTAGAGGCGTTGATCCCATAATCTGTTTAAAATCTATTCTAGCCAGGCAAACTCGTAGCGAACGGCTTCTCAATTGTTCATATTTTCAAATTACTCTGTGAACATAACCATGCCTATAATGTTTCTTGGTTCTTTGGCTCCACAGACGAGCAGTTTTTTAACCATTTCAACCTACAAATCTACAATTCGCCAATACACGGATGTGAATTTAGCGCGATAGCACTGATCTCGTTAGTTGCGTAGCTTGTCTTCCTGCCTTAGCTTCGTCCAGAGATGAGCTACCAGCTTCAGCCCACTCTTTCTTATGCCTACAGCGAATTTTTGGCCAGCAATGTTTTTACATAAAGAACATTTCTCGAGGAACGTTCGGGTTTGGGAGCGCCTCGGGGAACGATATGTAGGCAATACAGCTATGTAATTCCGGTGTATTGTCAAGTAATTTGTTTCCTGCACACGATCGACGGCCTGTAGTTAACGGATCATCCTGAGTGATGATGAGTAATGGAAAATTCTTAACTTGTGAAGGCGCCACCAAATTTCTCTGTCCTAGTCTAGTTAGGCGAAACAACTAAGTTAAACCAGAGTTCGTTCGTTACCGAATCATACTCGTCTCGTATTTACTGCCAATACAATCACATCTAAATATTTGTGGCTGGTGGTAATATATTATGGCTGAGTCAAAACTTGTTCCCCTTGGCTGGCAAGGCGCTAGTTTCATTAGCGCCATTTTTCTATACTGTATGGTTAAATCCAGTTAACCCTACACTCGATTTCTCCACCCCCTGATTGGCCCCCCGTGCGTGCTCCCGCCGCCCGCGGTGCGTCGTCGGGAGTCGCCCACCCCCGTTTCTTTCCCCTAACGGCGACCCTAATATTATAGATTAGGTGTCTAATGTTAACGATAGGCCGGCCTAATAATAGGCTATGTAATTAGCCATACCGAAGTCTCGTTAATAGATCGGGACTAGTGTGCTCCCGCCGCCCGCGGTGCGTCGTCGGGAGTCGCCTACCCCATTAAACCCCCCCCCCCCTCCGTTCTTTCCCGAGACGGCGACCCTGATATTATAGATTAGGTGTCTAACGTTAACTATAGGCCGGCCTAATAATAGGCTATATAATTAGCTATACTAAAGTCTCGTTAATAGATCGGGACTAGTGTGGATCTAGGAGCGCGTCTCCCTATTATAATTAGGCTTCGGCAAATGGGTTGGGGTTATGGGTTGGGTTGGGTTGGGCCCATTTGGGGCCCCATTTTGGGCCCATTTATATGGGTCCAAAAATTATGTGTATTTTTCATAAAATATGCGGAATTTTTGGTTTTATAATAGTAAAATACCACTTTAATTACCTTATATATAATACATAGTTAATATAAAGTCAGCCTTTATAGGTATAAACTCTATGGTTTCTACCTATTTTTTCTATTTTTTTTGTTATTTTTTTAAGCACAAAGAACACCTTTAAACCACCCTAACGCCTATAATCAATCAAACCACGCATAATCAATCTTATCTATCTAACCCATAGGGGTAATTATAATAGACACCATTATAATTAGGGTAGAATTCTTAAGTATAGGGAAAAAAAAGTGGGTCGGGGTCTATTATATTTAACATATCCAAGTCTATTATAATTATACTCCGGGGTCGTACGAAGCTTAAATTATCATAGTTTATTGATTTATCTTTTAAGCACCCTCTATTTTATTTTTAAGGGTTTTATACTAGTTAGAATAGTAGTTATAGGGGTTCAAAGTCCATAAGTTTTTTTAATGGGGTACTAACTATAGGCGACCGTGATATATTACCTAACCACTACCACTACTAGATACCTATAGGATATAGATTATTATATTAATATTTCTAGCTAAAAATTTAGGGGTTAATCCTATTTAACGGTTTCTATTTACTATTTTATTTTTATAGCTAACTAAGCATTTTTTAATTACTACGTAATTTAGTGATTACGAAGTTAGCGTATTATATAAGTATATATATTTCTATTTTTAAGATAGCTAGTACCCTACTCTATAGTGCTAATACTAGTAAGTTTTTTTTAACTAATTTCTAGTTCTATATAGTAATTTATAATATATATAAGTATATTATATAAAGGGATAATATTATAATCTATTTAAGTAATATTAATTATTAGATATCCTATATAACTATATAGTATATTAAGTAATATATTTAGTAATAGGACTATATTAATAACTAGTCTAATATTATCTATTAGCCTATCTAGATTAATAAGCCTATCTCTAGATTATTAGTATATAATAATAGTTTATTATATTTATAATATAAGAGATATATTTACTATATAATTTAGTTATTATAAGTCTATTAGTAATAGACCTATAGATAGTCCCCTAGTAGCTACTAAGACTATCTTAAACTATCTAAAATTATATAGATCTAGAGCGATATTAATACTAATTCCTAGTTTATATTATACTAGTATATTTTTAAGTATAGCGTTAGTTCTTATTTTATTTAGGTCCACTAGCTAAATACTAATTTATAGTAGGCTAAACTAATCCTATCTATAGATACTATATAGTAGATAATCTAGTATATATAAGCGTTCTAGATAGAGTAGGCCTATAACTAGTAGACTATTATTTAAGCTAAAGAGATTAATAAAGCTATCTTATAGTTAAACTATATAGATTAGGTCTAGTATTTATAGAGTATTATATCTACTCTATTAGTCTAATCTATAGAGTAACTAGATAAGGATAGTAAGGGCCCTAAGAGCGTAGTATAGGCGATTTAATAGGCTATAGAGTAGTTAGCTATTATAAGCTAGTAGATTATCTAAGTAAGTAGATTTTTAGTATAGATTAAGGCCGTATATATATAGAAGATAGATTCCCTATATAAGTTATTATTAGTATATATAAAAGAGGCAGAGATTAAGGACTATATTAAGCTATAGTAGCGGATTTTAATATTTTTTATATATATATAGTAGCTATATAAGTAAGAGAGTCTCTTATATAAGTTTATATTATACTAATAGTAATTATAGGACTAGGTATAGTATTATATATAGGCTAGAGGCCTATCTAGCCTAGATCTAATAGACCTAGATAAGAAACTATATAAGTTATAGCTATTAGAGTATATAATTATAGATTTTTATATTAATTTATTATACTAGAGGATCTAATACTATAAGTATAGGTATATATTAATTTATATATTAGCTATATTAAGACGGAAGTTATATAGATAGGATAGGGTAGAGGATTACCTACCTAAGATTTCTAGTTTAATTAAAATCGCCTAATTTTTAGTATTATATAAGGCGTTATAATAAGACCTAGATTTAGTAGTGATCTAGTATAGATTAGCGTAAGGGGCCTAAGAGAAGTATTTTTATAGAGATAATATCCCTATAGTAGATAGATATATATTTAATATAGATAAGGGTTACGCTAGCCCTATATAAAAGACTATATCTATTACTATATCTAGTTCTATACCTAAATCCCCTACTATATCTATTTTAGGGCTAATTATCTATATCTAGGGTTATTAGATAGTTCATCTATTTCCTAAGTAGTTATAATTAATAATAGATATATTTATAATATATAGGACTAATAGGCTAGTCTAGTAATTATTAGATTTATATATATATAAGAAGAAGGTATTTTTTAATACCCTATCTAAGGGATATATTAGATAAAAAGATAAGGATAAGTTATTATATAAGTAGTTATATTTTATAATAGGTGATTTCCGCGGGATAGTCTATAGATTAATAGATAGTATATAGTACTAGTTCTACTATTAGTTATTATTTACTAAGGGTATATAGGTCTTATATATTAATTTATAGGATTTATATAATAACCCTATCTAGCGGACTATAGATTAGAGTTTTATTAAGGATTCCTATATAAAATAGCTAGTCTATAAGACTAAGTAGTTAATCTAGTAGATAGCCTAGAAGCCTATATTACGCTAGCGATTTAGTAAGCGTAATAGCTAGGGGTTCTATATATATATAATTAACTAGTATTTAGCTAAGATAGCCTAATTCTATAAGTAATTAAGTATAGCTATCTATATTACTACTAGCTAGCCTAGCTATACGCCTAAGTTATTAAGTATCTAGTACTAGAATAGTAAGCGCGAGATCTATAATATATTTATTAAAGATAGTATAGTAGTATTTATAAGTTAATATTATAAAGGGTTCTATATTAGTAATAATACTAAGGTAATCTAGCGGTATTTACCACAGGAGGTAGAAGAGTTAGTTATATAATATATATAGTTAGTATTACTATTTATAGAGATATTATAGTTATATTAGTAATAATAGCGGGGCGTTACTCCTAGATACTAGCGACTAGAGTATATATAGGGCCTAGACGCTAATAGCAAGAAGGAGTAGATTAGTATATAATTCTAGAAGGCGTTAGAATCTACTATAATAGTAGGGTTATATAGATAGGTAATATATATATTAATATACTAAGATATTACTATCGCTATTAGGTATTAATATTTATAGGATAAGAGCTAGTTTAAGAGTAATATATAGAAGAGCACTACTAAGGTAGCCCCTATATATAATCCTAATGATAAGGATAGGATAGATAAGGATAGGATAGATAAGGATAAATTTATAGGGTATATTATAGATTTATAAGCTAGATATTTATCCTATATAGCTAGGATAATATATAGTTATATAATTATAGAGCCTACTAATAGTATAATATATTAGTAGTAGCGGTTTTAATAGTCTAGCTAGGATTAGTATTAATTTTTAGGATTCATATCCGCGGTCTACCCTAAGGTATTAGGTAAGTATCTATAGCTATAGGAGGATAATACTATAGAGAGTTATGTATTATAGTAGTATTAATTATAGTAGGCTAATATATTATAATTATTCTAGTAGATAGTTAGATAACCTAAGATTATATTCTATAGGGTATAGGAGTATTATATAAGAAAATAGGAAACCTATTTTCTAAGGCAAAATTAGTCTCTAGGCCTCGGCATGCCGGGACACCCCTAGGACCACTACCTAGGTAAGTAGATCTCCAGGCGTGTATCCAGGCATAAACCATATTCTATATCTTTTCCAGAAAGGTGCCAAATCCGTCATGTTTACATATATGATCTATAAGGATCTAGAATATGCTGCAAACGTCTATGAATCTTGTATACGAGCTCTGTATGACTCGCTCTTATACGAGGTAAGCATATCATGATCATTATACTATGATCTAGACCTTATATCTATGGAATACTTAAGGAAGAAGAATAATCTATATTCTTCCTTCCTTAAGAATTAGTTTTATCATCAATATGCACCATATTGGTCTATAGTATCGAAATCAACTTCATTTCAGTATCATTTTATATTTATTTCACTTATCTCTTACTTCTGTTTAATTATCTTCTTACCTAGCCTTTTACCTCCTTATAAGGAGCCCGCGTTATAGGCGATCTAGTAGGGGGTTAGCCTAGTTATCGTGGTTATATCTACTAATAGGGATAAGAGTATATTATTTATATTATCTATATAGATTAGTAGTAGATTAACTATAATGGTCATCCTATTAATTATATTATAATAGGATATAGTTATTACGCGCGGTTAACTAGTTATAGTAAGTATCGCTTATAATAGTTATATATATATATTAAGGCTTATTCCTTAAGTCTTAGTTATAATCATACTATTACTATTAGGCCTTATATAGGCTTAGATCTATAGAATAGACTCTTATTAGGTAGTACTAGATAATAGCGCCTAGTTAAGCTATACTTAGGATCTATATTAAGTAATAAGAGACTAAATATATCTCTCCTAGTATAGGGTTTATCTAAAGTATAAAATAATATTATAAAGCTAAACTATAGGTTCTAAGTAATAATATATCATTAAACATAAAGAACTAAATATTTATATAGTAATAACTATCCTTATATATCCTAGTTCTTCCTATCTATTAATAGGATTCCTATCCTATTATAGGATATACTATATCTATCCTATTATAGGATAGGTTAGTACCTAATCATTAAGGATTATACCTTATATAATATTTTCGTTAACTATTCCGTAATAATAAAGAGTATTTATTATAATAGCGAGTAGTAGGCTAGAAATAGCTCTAGATAGTAAGTCTTAGGATCCTATATATATATAACTATATATATAGGATTTCCTTTAATAGTCCGCTTTAGGTTATTCTACCGCCTAATCACTTACCCTTAATTAGTAAGTATTAGTAGCTACTTATATAATCTTATTCTATAACTCCCCCTCTATAATCAGTTAGCCCTTATCTTTTTTCTTAAGATATAGCTAGAGTAGGTCTATAATAATAGTATAGTAGTATAAGTAATTAGGGATATTATATATATTATATAATAGCTAGTAGTCCCTAGATAAAGCGGCGATTATATTAGTTACCCCTAAGGCTACCTATAGCTAGGCGTTTTAGATATTTATTAACTAGTAGCGGTTATTATAATAGTTAGAGCGGATCGTGATTAATAAGTACTATACTATATTAAATAACTAAGAGGAATTCCGGCCTTAGTTATAAGAGATAGGGGATTTATAGTCCGCGTAGATATAGATAGTAATATTAATGGCTATATTACCCCTAGTTACTAAGCTAATATTATTATACTGGATAGGATAGCCCTAGGAGTAGATTACTATTTACTAGGCCTATATATACTAGCCTAATATAGTATATTAGGTATAGTATCCTAAGATCGAAGCAGGGTATAATTACCTATATTAGTAGATCTAGATAGATATTATAATCTAGTTTATCTAGGATTAGGTCTAGTAGACTAGCTTAGGGCGGGTAATTATATATAGAAGTATTATTAAGTATATACGAATAATAGTAGATTAATTAGGGTATAATACGTTTTTTAGTAAGTAGTATGATTTAGAGGGGATATTAGCCTAATTCTACTAGATGGCTAGGGCTATTATTATAGCTACTAACGTATTAGGTATAGGGATTAATATTCTAGATATCTATAGCGTAATCTATTTAAGATAGGCCTATATAATATTAGATTATACGTAAGAGAATAGGCATACTAGGTATAATAGGTTCTCTAGTAAGGCGATTATTATCTAGCCTAAGGGCTAGTAGATAGGATATTAGTACTATCTAAGATAGATATAAGAATCTATAGAAGAGTAGTAGTAGATATAGTAATATATATTTCTATTAGACCTAGGGTATAGGTACTAGCGGATAATATTAGATAAATATTTAGATAGATATATCTAGCTAGGATATAAGGAAGATAAATCTATATATAATAGATATAACCAGGATTAGTTAACGCGAGAGATAGATATCTAAGATAGCTATATCGAGACTAGCCCTAGCTAGCTATATAAGGATATAGCTAGTCTAGATTAGGCGTATAAGTATAAGGAGGTAATAAGCCAGGTAAGAAGATAATGAAACAGAAGTAAGAGATAAGTGAAATGAATATGAAATGATACTGAAATAAAGTTGATTTCGATACTATAGATCAATATGGTGCATATTGATAATAAAACTAATTCTTAAGGAAGGAAGAATATAGATTATTCTTCTTCCTTAAGTATTCCATAGATATAAGGTCTAGATCATAGTATAATAATCATGATATGCTTACCTCGTATAAGAGTGAGTCATATAGAGCTCGTATATAAGATTCATAGACGTTTACAGTATATTCTAGATCCTTATAGATCATATATATAAACATAACGGATTTAGCACCTTTCTAGAAAAGGTATAGAATATGGTTCATGCCCGGACACATGCCTAATCCCAGGGGCGGTCCCCGGCTTATTGAGGCTCGTATATCTTATCTTAAGGACTGTCCCTGGCATGCTTGTGCTCGGACACATGCTCAGACACAAGCCCGGAGATCTGCTTGCCCGGGTAGTGGTCCCGGGGGTGTCCCGGCATGCCGAGGCCCAGAGACTAATTTTGCCTTAGAAAATAGGTTTCCCATTTTCTTAAATAACATATTTACTACCCTAGCTTAAAGGGGGTATTAATAAAGTTAAATATTAAGCTTTAAAATAACCTAATTAGGATTATATAGGACTAATCCTATTACTAAGAAGCTATTATTAATTATCTCTAATTTAAATATTTTACTTTAGGTAAAAGGGTAGGCGTTAAGGAAATAAAATTTATTAATATAATTAACCCTAGTCTATATTTTTATTTTAATAAGTTAACTATATTTATACTTTAAAACTATAAAATAACTAATATTATAAGGCTATAAAAGGTATAATAAGTATAGAGGTATATAGATTAGAATTATATTATTTTAACTATAAATTTTATTAAATTTTAGAGTTAAATAGCTTCTATAACTATTAAGAACTAAAAGTTAATATTTTCTTTTTATATAAGAAGAAGTTAAAGAAATAAAGACTTTTTAAAGCTAATTAAGTCTAATTTTATAGGAAGTCTATCTATTATTACTTTTTTAATAGAGCTAATCTTTTAGGGAGCTATTAAACTAGCCTTTAATAAAGCTTTTAGCTTTAAAAATAATATATAGAGAAAGAGCCTATCTAGATATAATTCTGTACTTAATTAAGATAACTTACTTACGATTTCTAGGCTATAGAAGTAATCCTTAACTATAATATTCTACTCTTATAATAACTCTTATAGTTATAATAAGACCTATCGCGAAACTAGTCGTATTAAAGTTATAAATATTATCTAGATTAATATCGTTTTCAGGGATTATTTTTTAGATAAGATTAAACTATTCTTAAATAATTTTAGATCTTCGTACTTTATATATTTATTATTATAATATCTTAAATAGTAAGTTAATAGCCCTAGATATTATTTAATAAAGTTATAGACCTATTTTTCGCTAACTATTTAAACCTAGATTAACCCACGCGTTATAAGAAGAATATCTACTATTTCTTATATAGTAATAGGCTAAGGAGATATACTATATATATCTATAGAGATAATCTATTTCTAAAGGGATTCCTCTTTAATTTAGATTAGTTTATGATTATTAGCGCTAGTTTTACTTCGATTTATAGTCCCATAGAGATAGTAGTAGAGGATTATATATAATATATTAAATTAGGTTATAGCTTATAAAATTATTAGAATTTATTACTTTTTAATAGCCTCGATAGCTAATAATATCCTATCCTCTTATTCTACTAATTTCTAATAATTTTAGGAGCGAATTAGTAATATAGTAGGTGGTTAAAGAAAGAAGGATAAATTAATTAACGCGTTTTCGCGTTAGGTAGCCGCTCGCTTATAGTAGCCACTTGCTTACTGATTATATTAGTATTATTATTTTAGGCCTTAGAATTAAGGTTTCTTTAGACTAATATAGTCTATAAGTAAGTATGCTATATAAGTAAGTAAGCTACCTAATTAATTTTTCGCGTCTTTAGGAATATATCTGTCTTTAACCTACTACTATATCTCTAAAATATAGTATATTAAGCTAGGATTCTATCTAATAAGAAGGCTATATATTACTTATTATAAAAGCTATAAAAAATAAGGAAATTACCTTTATATAATAAGCCGCGAGCTAATTCTAAGTTAATCGCTATATACTTACGCGTTAACTCTATAGTACTATAAATTAGGCTAAATCTCGCGCTAATAGTTATAAATTAACTAAAATTAAAGAGAATATCCTTATATAATAGATATTATCTCTAGATCTTTATAGAGTAGCCCCTATATAAGCTTATATATAAGAGATAGCTAATATTCTCCTTAAAAAGCGTGGTTCTATCTAGATTTAAACCATCGGCGAAAAATAGATATATAACTTTATATAATATTATTAAGAGCTTAAATTACGCTTCTTAAGATAATATAATTACTAGTAAGTACTATAAGAAGACCTAAAGATTATTTAAGAGTAACTATATCTAAACTATAATCTAATAATATAGTATCCTTATAGAAAATATCTATAACTTTAATAAGACTAGATTCGCGATAGGGCTTTATTTAATATAAAAAGTAATTATTTAGATAGAATACTATAGTTAGAGATTAGTTTTATAGCTAGGAAATCATAAATAGATAACTATAATTAAGTTAATTAGTATATTAGGATAGGCGCTTTTACTAATAATAATCTTTAAAGAAAAGTAATATAATTAGGCCTAGTTTAAAGAACTTCTATATAATTAGCGCTTTAAAGTTAGTAATAATAGATAGATAACTAATAAGATAGGCCTTCGCTAGCTTTAAAAATAATTTATTCTATTAATAACTTATTATATATATAAGTAATATTAACTTCTTATTCTTAATAGATATAGAAGCTATCTTATATTAAGATATAATTAAATTTACGCGGATTCTAATATTATTATACTCTATATATTAGTATATTCTTTATATCTTTTATAGCTGCTCGATATTAGATATTTTATAGTTTTAAAGCGCGTATATAGTAACTTTATTAGCTAAAAAATACGGCTTAGAATTAGCTATATTAATAAACTTAGCTTTCTTCTAGCCTATCTGAAAGCTTATACTAAAGCCTTTAATTTTAATATAATCTAGAATAGCTTTTAAGTAGTAGGATTAATACTATTTAATCTTAAGCTAGTACTATTAAAGCTTAATATTTAACTTTATACGCTAATATCTCTAGTAAGCTATAGTAGTTAAATAAGTATATTTTATCTATATATACCTATAAATATTAATAAGCTTTATAAGTAAGTGTCCTTAATTAAAGCTTTCCTTAAGTAATACTTAAGAAGCCCATTATTACTATCTTAAACCGCTTTAAACTAGCTTATTAAAGGCTATTAAATTACTATATAGAATAATATCCGTCTTAAGGTAGAAAACAAGCTATTACATAATAAATATAATATATAAAAGAAAAGACGTAAATATACGACTAGATAGATAGTATATAAAGATAGTCTATCTATATAAGAGGCTCTAGAGCTCTAGGAGGCTTATAATTCGTTCTTTTAAGTAAGACTAGGTCCGCGGGTGCCTCTAATAGAGGCCTTAGAAACACCAAAACCGTAGGCTTTACCTAAATATAGTAATTATAGTGAAATTGGCTATAGAAAAACAGTATGTCTAAATAGAGTTATATAAATATAAGGCGTTATATGGTTGATATATATGCATATAAGTATAGGAAAATTGATTGGGTGGCTTACTCGCTTATATAGCTCACTCGCTTACGGACCACGTTAATATAGAATCACGTAAATGCGCCAAAAAGGGCGGTCGAGGATCGCTAGTAAAAGTGGGGCAAAAACCGAAGGAAAACCCAAAATTACGTATTTAAGCTACTAATCGCTATAGGATGCCGTAGTCAGGTTACTATATCTGCCGCCTTACTCTCCGGATTTCAACCCCATTAAGGAATTTTTTGCCGAGCTAAAGGCTTACATCAAAAAAGCTTGGCCAATTTTTGAAAGGAATCCCAACCAAAGGTTTCATCTCTTCCTTTGGCGGTGCGTCCATGAGGTTGGTGCAAAACAGCAGAGCGCTGAAGGCCATTTCCGACATGCAGGAATAACAATATAGAAAGTGTGAGTGGCCACGGGGAGGGAATTACAGAATCCACGCAACCCGACTCAAGCGGCTTATTACAAACATCTCGATTTCTGGCAAAACATGCGAAACGGGTCATTGAGAAACGCGGAAAGTTTTTACGTTACAAGAATAGCGTATGGAGTAGCATTTTAGTCACCAATATGGAAATAGCTCAATACAGTATATGCCTGGTCGTCCATGGATTCCCCTTCTTACTGTACAGTACTCTGTCGGGCTTTCAGTCGTATCAGTTAGTCTGCTTTGATGAACCTGGATGCGATAAAGGGGTAGGGTTCAGGCGGACAGGCTGGTCGCCGCTTGGTGTAGCCCCTTTGCAGGTATCACAGTTCTATCGCGACCAGCGATATCAGATACTGCCAGCGTATGCGCAGGATGGTGTTGTTTTGTCGCGTGTCTTCCGCGGTTCTACGGGTGCCACAGTATTCGAGGACTTCATAGCTAACTTCTTCAGCACTGCGGAAGATGGCCCGACCCTAGATCTGTTCTGGTTATGGATACTGCATCGTTTCATCATTCAGAGCGGATTGCACGGATGTGTGCGGACGCGGGGTTGAAGTTGGTTTACCTGCCACTATGCGGACTGGATGGAAGCACTCAATATGGTACGAAGTGTAATATTGGATATGCGACAAGGAAGAAAGAGAGGATCTACAAAAGGTGAATCCTAAGTATGGGATGGAGGGCACTAGTCCTAATTAGGACGTCAACAGCCACCCTACTCGCCAGACTTGAACCCGATTTGAAAAGCTTTCTGCTGAGCTGAAAAGATTTATTAAACGTATTTGGAGTGCCTATTATTAAAGTATTTGGAGTTACTATGAAATAGATCCCGATCAAGCATTTGATGTTTTCCTCGAATGGTGGATCAAGGTTGTTGGTGCGAAAGAAGAGAGTGCCAGAGGCCATTTTCGGCATGCAGGCCTGACGATAGAGGTTAATGATGCTTGAACCCGATTTCAGGGGATATAGAAGGAAAACGCCCATCAGTCTCCACCACCAGGGTTACTACCACCAGTCCCGCTCCCTCCGCCAGGTTCAGTGCAAACGTGTAGAATCTCAATCAAGAACTAGTTATGTTAGCTTTCTCTATACCGACGCAATTTTCAGGACTCACGTTTTCAGTATCGCAGCAAAGAGTTTGACCCTTACAGGGCCTACCCACTAAGGAGCCAGTCAGCGGCGCTAAATGAGAGAACTTGATATAGAAGCGTGACGACATTGCATACAGGGTGCACATCTAACTCTGATATCAAGAGTTTTCCCCAGAATGTTAACAGGGACAAGAAGCTGGCAGCATTTTGGTGCCTGATTGCCAGAGGAACATGTGATAGAAAGCCATAACACTGGATCTATAGAACTTTGCAGAGGAATAAATTCACCACTGCGAAGTTATGAGATAAAGAGGTCACAATTGTACGAGGCGGCAGATCGTATTGGATGGGTTACATAGCCGCTTGACCCACTAAGACTACAGTACTGCCCCTACCAGGCTAACGGCAGTCGTCATCGGCCGGGCCTTTCTATCCCAGCTCATCACAAAGAGACGTATGATCTACCTCCGGTTAGACCAGGACTTTTTTTGTATTAAAATTCATCACTAAAGATGGTCTGAACACCGACAGAAGGTGCCCTTAAGGAGACGGAGAGACTGCTACCACCTATGTCTGGTACTAAGGCGCTTCAGACATGGCGGGACTCGCTAATGTCTTCAAGAATGACATCAGTCGCCTTCTCACTAATCATGTAGATGGGGAGGACAATAAAGAATCCAGGAATGCGCGGGAAGACAGATGCATCAACTATTCGCAAGTTTCTCACGCCGCGGACACGAAAGCGAGAATCAAGAACAGCTTTTGGGTCTCGATCCGGCCCTATAGGGCAGGTACATGAAGCATGATGACCCCACGCCTCATTCCTGATAAACTGCTTCACCTGCTCTACAGAAGAGACTTCATGACCAGGTGACTGCTCTTCAGGAGGCTCATTATCGGACAGTGCGATCTTGTCCATGATGCGGCGCGCGAAGCCAACGCCTTCGGCAACGGCGTTAAGGTCCCGCTCGGATGCCTCTATCGCGGCCACACTCGTGCCAAAGTAATTGAAATTGATATCAGGCACGTCCCGAGGATCGGCTGAGCCGAGGCTGACAGTTCCCTCACGGTTATGCGTGTGAGCCTTCAGTACGGCCCACGTGAAATGTCTCTTGTCGAAGGTGGCGCGTTCAGAATGCCCAGGATAGTAGCCCTCGAAGAGGGTAGGGCCACCGAAGATGAAGAGATCAGGGTCCCCATCAGCATATCTGGACTTCTTCGCCATGCCGATATTAAGTCCATTCGATAGATAGGGTCCACACTGGTGCTTCCACTCTTGTAGGGCTGGGTCCCCAGGTTTGCCGAACGTGCATTCTGCTATGGTCTGGAAGTCATCCCGTACTTTGCTGACGACGGGAACCTCGTAGCGGTCCTGTAGATTGGTGCCAACGCCCTGCATATCTTTAACAACAGGAATCCCAAACCTCTCTAACTCATCTTTCGGGCCAACACCGCTCAACTTGAGGAGCTGCGGTGTGTTAAAAGCTCCCGCCGCAAGGATGACCTCTCGAGAGACGAGGACGCGGTGCTTGGTGCCGGCGGCGGATGAACTTGACCGTGGATCAGCCTTGTACAGACTGCTGCCTTCGAGGAACTCGACACCAATTGCCTTGGGCGTGTTCTCGCTGACAGATTTCTCCTCGAAAAGCACACGTGTAGCGAGGCAGCCTGTCCTTATATGCAGTGGGTACTTCTTAGCCGTATTTATGAGAAAGTCCCGAGTGCCGCTTCGCTTCGCCTGACTCATGGCCAGGGGTATATGATAGATGCCTTCAGTCACATCCCGATGAGGATCACTGGAATTCACGTCCCGCTGCAGGAGTCCAAGTAGTTGGGCAACTTTTTCGGGGATCACGCCGAGAATAGTATTTCCCATGGCAGTAGCAGCAGCAGTGATGATAGAAAAGATCTTAGAATCCCCCAGGGTCAATTCCAGATCAGGGCGGTTCGTATTTAGCCAACCGGTGAAGCCATGACCAGAGGTACCATTTGGGAGATACTCGCAGTGTTCCAGGCGCCTGAAATACTGGCGCATATTCTTCGGGTCCCACGAAGTGTCGCCGGTGAGATTGGCGATGTTTGACCAATCACTCTCGTGCGGATAGATGGTGATCAGAGCATTGTGTGCCGAACAGCCACCAAGCGTTCCTGCGCGCGGGTAAAGGATGCCTTTCGGCTTCGATCCGCTTGGTGGATGCAATCCGACATATAATGTTCCCGTGGTTGTCTCCCAAGTCATTTTCGAATCCTGCCGCGCAAGGGTCTCGTCCGCATAATGCTTGACGAAATAGTCCCAGCGCATCTTCACGTCCTCTGTGGACAAGAAATGAAAGCCTGGAACCTGCTGGTGGATGTTGGATCCCTGATCATCCCCTGCTTCGAGCAGGAGAACTTTATGGCCGTTCCGGGCGAGATTCGCGGCCAAAGGTCCCCCACCGGCCCCTGAACCGATTACGACGTAGTCGTAGCCATCAAGTATGTCGACTAGCTCCTCGTGAAACGCGTCATTATCGACACCTGTGGCGCTTACAGCCGGCCCAAGCACGCAGGTTGTGGAATGTTCGCTCATGGCTACATGCGCAAACTCTTGAGTTTATTTTTGACGAGCCTCATATCTTCAGGTTTAGTCTGTGAGAGTTCTTTTAAAACCTTTTGCCAGTGGAACAAGGCTCACTAACTGAAAGTTCGAGAGCTCATCCTCGCCAGACAACCAATACAACATGATGTAATTATTACCTGACGACTCAATTAAGGCATTAATGGACGTATTATCCTTAAGCTAGTCCAGTGTCACCACTTATGGAACGTTCTAGACTGCTGTTCTAGACATCTACGCCGTCACTGTTTGGTCTAGATCCAACACTGAATCTCAAGAGGCCTACTGGAAATATTACATTATTTTGAGTTGAGGATGACTGATGTGTGCTGGTAATAATCCAAGGGTATAATGGTCATACCGCTCGTGATTAAATATCCCTGAAGTTTGTATCGGATGCTACCACAGGTATGTTGGAATTAAACTTCTTCGACAACGATTAGCCTTTGTCCAATCCGATGTAATTTGGTCTAAAAGAAAGGCTAACAGCATTTACCGCCGCCACCTAGCGCGACATATAAACTTTCTGCTTAGTTCTATGCAGCATGGGACAAAGTGTCTGGATCTTAAGAACATATCTTTAAGAGGATTTGGACCCTAATCTAGAGCGCTTGTGGCGCTGCTGCGACGCTGCGACCGTGTATTATCTTCTTTGCATGACTTGTAATTATGACATCATATATAATGAATTGTATTGGTTCTGAGTTTTTGACCCGAACCTCCCTGCTGACTGTCGTATGAATAGTGCATATATAGTCAGCCCCCAACAGTATGCATATCAACAATATCATCGAACAGCTTCAGCCGCTCATAAATCCATTCAATAGTGGGTTGATATTTCATACGTCAACTGCAGAGCAGCTATCAACTCACCCACAACAGACTCACTACATATCAAGCAAATCCGTACACCATGATTCGCGCTCCTCGCATCTTGCCAACTGATCCAGCAATACTGGTGATGGAAGGTGGCCCCGCTACGATTCAGCCGCAGCATTCCCACCGTCCGGGTATGTACGACGATCCTAGTGCTATTACGCGAGGTACCTCGCAAATTGAAGCAATTGATCCGAACGCTCCACCGAGTGGCTCCGGCTGCGTGGATTGCGAAGCTGCCAATGCATGGTGGTTCCATCTACGCCGGTGTGCCAGGTGCGGACATATTGGCTGCTGTGACTCGTCTCCATCACAGCATGCTTCTAAACATTCTATGTCGACGGGACACCCTATCATTCGCAGCTTTGAGCCTGGTGAGGATTGGTTCTTTGATTACCGCACGGAGGAAACGTTTCTGGGCCCGCCCTTGCAGTCACCATTACACCATCCAATCAGCCAGCCAGTACCCGGGCCTAGAGGAAGGGTGCCATGGGACTGGGAAAGATACTTGCATCTATGATGAAACCGTATCTTTCAAAGTTATTATTTGGAGGGCAAATTCCGTCCTCCGTCTCTCCTTTCTTTCATCGTGTTGCAGGACCTTGTAATGTCCTCTTCTTCGTCTTTAGCTAGATCCTTAACCTCCATCTAGCAACTCGAAAATGCATCATCTCGATTCCTCCCTTCGTTCTAACAGGTTATGAGCCCGGCGGTTCACTGCTAGTAGGATCTCACTGTTCTAACCCATAGGGGTAATTATAATGGGCCCTATTATAATTAGGGTAAACTCCTTAAGTATAGGAGAAAAGAAGTGGATTAGGGCTTATTATAATTAACTCTACTCGACCCTATTATAATTAGGCTTCGGCATATGGGTATGGGTTTTGGGATGGGATGGGTATGGGACTAAAAATGGGTACCCATTTAGGTACTGATGGTTATGGGTACCCATGGGTACCCATGATAAGTGGGTCTAAAATTATGTGTAATTTTCATAAAATATGCGGAATTTTTGGTTTTATAATAGTAAATTACCACTTTAATTACCCCATATATAACACATAGTTAAGAAAAAGTCAGCCTTTTGAGGTATAAACTCTATGGTTTCTACCTATTTTTTCTATTTTTTTTGTTATTTTTTAAGCATAAAGAACACCTTTAAACCACCCTAACGCCTATATCAATCTTATTAATCAATAATACGCCCATTCTGCGTCATCCCGTGCTGGTCTGGTCCTTCTAGAAACCCTAATTAAGGGTAATTGCCCATCATCTAACCTTTCGTCTGAAGAATCCCTTTCGTCTGAAGAATCTCTTTGGTCTAAAGATTCTTCAGACGAAACCACTCTTTTCCTCTTTTCTAGACGCCTAATTAGGTCTAGCTCATCGCTATCTGACCTATCTGGGTCTAGGTCCTCGATATCACTAATATCCTTAAGTAAAACTCGAGTCTCTAGGACCTTTAATCCTGCTTCCTCTTCGATCTTAAGAGCTTAGACTAGTTAACTAAGATCTTACATATCTATATCAAACTTTATAGTACGGTTATATACCATAAGGTCCTTTATAGTTAAAGAGCTTAGTCATCCACGTCTATAGTGGCATATATTATATATAGTATTAAATAAGCGCTCTATACCAGCTCTAGTAGCTAGAATAGAGAAGAGATCTCAGGCTATATAAGCTAAGATAGGGTATTTAGTCTGATTGTTCCACCATATAGGAAAACCCGACTTCGACTTACCGCACCAACACATCGCACAACCATGAAATTTCCGAGAATGGTAGAATAAGCACTTCGAATTCCACAGAATGTTTCAGAATTCTCATAACTCGTCTGGTTCGTGGGTTATAAGATGTTTAAGTTAGGCATTTTTGGGTGATTTTCGAGAAAGGGATTACTTAATCACGGCTCTTGAATTTCGTCCTCAAAACTAGAGTCTATATGTGGCGCCGCCAATAACGTAAGCAACAGGTCGCCATTAACTATACCTAAAATGGATTTTAATGGCGACCTATTGCTTATATAATTGGCGGCGCGACCTATAATCTTAGTCATAAAAACGACTATATTATAGAAGGGTTTAGGGTTTTAACCCGTAGGTTATTTACACACACATTCTTACCCTTCAAAATTTAATAAACATAGCAGAATATTAATAGAGCCAGAGTATAAGGTAAGTACTTAGTAAGCATTTAAAAGTATTAACGTAATCAGTAAGCGAGTCGCCCATATAAGCGGCCCGCTGTTACGGACCCACTTGGTCCGCAACTTGTAGAGCAATCCGGGGCCAATCGACCTGGCTTCCCAGGAGCGATTCACCAAGCACGTGACTCACAGAGATCACTGAGCCTGAGTCTGAGTAAAGGCGGCAGAATGACGAGTTAAAGGAAATCCAGTACATAGGCTATTGTAGGGAGGTTCCCTCCCTTATACCGCCTCTGCCACATTCAGTCACCGCCTAGAGGGCCAGGAACGGCCGCCCTCTAGCCGTTATAAAGAATACTATATATTACTACGGAACGGTAATAAGCAGGACAGAACCGGCCGCCTAATCATAGGTACCGGGTTACGCTATAATAATATGGTACTAATAATAGATCACGTGAGATACAACCCTTAGTGATCAGGCACTATCCTATCCCATGATAGGATAGGTATAGCATATCCTATAATAGGATAGGATCCTATTAGAGGATAGGACGGACTAGATATATAAGGATAGTCATTACCATATATATATTTAGTTCTTCGTGTTTAATTATATATTATTACTTAGAACCTATAGTTCTAGCTTCATACTTATTTTATACTTAAGATAACTACCCTACTAGGAGAGATATACTTAGTCTCTTATTATTTGATATAGATCCTAAGCATAGCTTAACTAGGCGTACTACCTAGTACTACCTAATAAGAGTCTATTCTATAGATCCGAGCCTATATAAGGCCTATAGATAATAGTATGATTACGACTAAGACTTAAGGACGAGCCTTAACGTATATATATAACTACTATAAACGATACTTACTATGACCAGTTAGCCGTGCGTAATATATTAAATACCCTATCTTTATGAATAACCTATGAAAACAGTAATCATAGCATTATCGTCTAAGCGATTAACGATCCCGCCATAGATAACCTTAATACGCCCTTATCTAGACAGCGACGATAAGGCGCTATCTACTAGACTAAGTATGACTAAGTAGATCTAAGCTAACCTTAAGATACTTAATACCCGACTTAACGCCTTAATAGAGGCGTACAGTAATAATATACCTAACCTTAGGGACTATTTAGCCTAACTAGACTAGTAAGTTATTAGCTTAGCACTAGCTTTATTAGTACTAGTAGTTAAGCTACCGAAGGCAGAGTCCTTTAACAGGAACCGCTCTAAGCTAAGAGGATTCCTTATATAGATAAGAATATATCTAGACGTGAACTAAGTATAGTTAACTAATAAAGAGAGTAAAGTTATCTTTATATTAACCTACCTTCGGGAATAAGTATAGGACTAGTTTAAAGTCTATATCCGCGAATACTATAAGAAGCCACGCCATAAATAGGGCATAGCTATAACTAATATCTTCGTAAGCTATAATAACTTCATAGCTTATCTAAATAAGATATTCAGAGAAATCAACGCGACTATTAACATAGAATAGAAATTAGTAGCTCTATACTAGACTACTTCTATAGCTATATATACTATATAATTTATATAGATAATAGTAATCCTAGGATAGGAAGACTATACCCTTATCCTATAATATATAGAAGGATTAAAGTCCTATATTAAGGACGAACTCACGTAGATTAACTAACTAATAATAATAATAGAGCTTATTAATCGCATAATAAGATTTAATAACTAATACTTTAATTAGTAATAAGAGAAGAAGGAAGTTAAGTAATAGAGAAAGAACCCTAATTAAGGAAACCATTTCTAACCACATTACTAAAGCCATAGAGCTCTAAGATAGGATAACTATAGTCCACGACCTATAGAGCTTGATATAGTAAGATTACCTAATAAGAAATAGAAAAGATATAGAAATAATAACCTATATTTTAAGTATAGAAAACCAGGATACTAAATCAAGGACTATAGAAGCTATAGTGACTAGCCTATATAGTAAATCAAAGCTACTTAGGAGCGAGGAGGCTATAATAAGTCATAATAACTCTACGCTATCTAATAGCTATAGTAGGCTAAAGAATAGGAGGAATAGGATAAGTAATAGGCCGAAGAATAGAGCCTTACTAAAGAAGATAGATAGAACTAGGATATCTATACCAAAATAACTATTATAGGCAGAAGCGCTACAAATAAGCTAGAAGAAGAAGAGAAAGAGTTATTATAATAATAGATAACCCTAACCAAAGAATAGATCTAGCGCAGAAACAAAACCAAAGAGGTAATCTAATATTAGGATAATCTTATAGAGAAACTCTAAGAAAGAAGTAATAAGGCTAAAGCACTAAGCCCTATAGAGAAATTCCCTAAGATTAACTAGAAGAATAGCGATACTAAAATTAAGAGCTAAGGATAGACTTAATATAGGGACTAGAATAATACTAGCTCCTAGGATCTAGTAATATAAGGGTAAGGACCTAGAATAAGGATCCTAGGACCTAGGCCGCACGACCAAAGTAGATATATAGGCGGGGCCCCAGGAGCTAATTAGCTCCTAGGAACAGATCTAAGCGACCTAGGACACACGACTAATAACCTAGGAGCTATAAAGTCTTAGGACAGCGGCCGTAATACCCTAAGAACCATAAAATAGATCATAATAAGCGCTAACGATCATACATCTACGCGCCCTATAGAGTAATAATAGCTCGCCACGATATAATAGGGAGCATACCTTAAGATTAAAGTAAGTATTTTACTTAAAATAGTTAGAGTATTAATTAACTTAGGAGTATACGGAAACTTTATAGACCTAGTATATACTAAACGACTATAAGCGCTACTATAGGCGAAGAACTAAGTTATACCTATTATAGAACTAAACGGAGAAAGCCTAGGACTAGATATTATATATAAGACCGAACCATAACTAATAATCATCGGAAACTACTTTAAGATCATCTACTTCGATCTATTACTATTAGGAGGATATAATATAGTACTTAGGATATCTTAGTTACGGTTCTATAACCTAATTATCGGCTAGAGCATAACCATAATCTAATTTAAAAACTACTAATACTAATTAATAGGAAGAATATAGATAGATAAGGAAAAGAGATAATAAGAGGACCTTAGTATAGAGATAGATAATCCTAAGGATACTCTATAATAAGAGAATATACCTCTACTAAAGGTAATAGACCAATAGCCTATAGATATAAGTATTATCGGAAATCTAGAATAGAGACTAAATATATCGGACGATAAGCTTAAAGAATATATTATAGTATATAAAGAATTAATATCCTTCTATATAATAGGAGAAGGAATACTAGAATTATCTATAGAATATTAGGAATTCTAGGATATATTTATACTACTACTAATAGACTAGCTACTAGAATATAGACCTTATAACCACAAAATTAATCTTATAAAGGGTAAAGAACCAACCTATATAAATATCTACTAGCTATCTAAGAAAGAATCTTAGATACTAAAGGCTTATATTAAAATAAACCTAGAGAAGGGTTATATCTAATACTTAATATTATTAGTAGGATATCTAATCCTATTTATACTAAAGAAGGATAGGAGCTTATAACTATACGTTAACTATAGATACTTAAACTTAATCATAAAAAAGGACTAATATCTATTATTACTAATCTAGGAAATCTAAGACTAGATTTATAAAGCTAAGTATTTTTCGAAATTCGATATTATAGAAGTATATAACCACCTCTATATTAAGATAGGAGACGAATAGAAAATAGCGTTTAGAACTAAGTTCGGATACTATAAATATATAGTAATACCCTTCGGACTTACTAACGCGCTAGTATCATTCTAACACTTTATCTTTAGCGTACTAGAAGATTATCTAGATATATTCATAGTAGTATACCTAGATAATATCCTAGTATTCTCTAAAACCATAGAGGAACACTAAGAATATAACTAGAAGATACTTTAAAAACTACGAGAAGCTAAAGTAACTCTTAAACTTAAGAAGTACGAATTCTATATATAAGAAATAGGATTCCTTAGATATATTATTAGTAGCGATAAGTTTAGTATAGAAGAAGAGAAGATTTAAAGCGTTCTAGAGTAGCTATAACTAAAGAACCTTAAAGAAGTCTAATAGTTTTTAGGGCTATATAACTACTATTAAAGAAGTATAGATAGCTTCGGAGTAATAATAGCAGAACTTAATAAACTTACTAAGAAAGACTAGAAATAGGATTAGGATAAAGGGGCTAAAAAATCATTTAACAGACTAAAGGAATTATTCCGAAGTAGACTGATTCTCTATACCTTTAATCTAGAACTACTAGTTATAGTAGAAATAAATATATCTAACTATACCTTAGGGGTAAGAATAACCTAAGATATGGTTATTAATAATATTAGAGGACCTAAGGTAATCACCTTTTAGTCATAAAAAATAATACCTATAGAGCTTAACTATAATATCTATAATAAAGAACTACTAGCTATAGTATTAGTATTTAAGATATAGAGACTATATCTAAAAGGAGCGAAATATTAGGTTTTGGTTAAATCAGACTATAAGAACCTTATATACTTTATAATAACGAAGGAACTCACACGATAATAAGCATAATAGGCTAAAACCCTATCCTAATATGATTATAGGATTAAATATTATAATAGAAAAGCTAATAGCTAAGTAGACGCGCTTAGTAGAAGACTAGATTATAAGGATAGAGTTAAGGAAGCTATACTAGCCATCCTAATCTTAGATAAGAAAGGAAACTTAATATATAATTATTAAACTCTCGCTATAACTAGTGAGCTATAAGATAATATATAGCTATAATAGATTAAAGAAGTAATAGCTAAGGATAATATATTATAATAAATACTAGATAATAAGAGCCGATAAGTAATCCTAGATAAAGGAATACTACTAATATATAGTTTAATCTATATTCCCAGATTAATATAAGAAGAAATCATCTAGAAATACTATAATAAGCTAACTAAAGAATACCTAGGGATTAAGAAAATAGTAGAACTAATTACTTACTACTTCTATATCCTAGGACTATATAGAAAAGTACGATAATATATTAGTAAATATAATATATACCTATAAGATAAACCAACCTAATACCTATCTTATAGAGAAATATAAATATCAGAAATACTAATAAAACTATAGGAATAGATTATAATAGACTTTATTATAAAGTTACTAAAATCAGAAGGATATAATATAATTATGGTTATTATAGATAAGCTTACGAAATATATATATATAATCCTAACTACTAAAAGGATCAACACGAAATAAATAGCCTTAATCCTAGTTAGGAATATCTTCGCTAATCATAGAATACCATAAAAGATTATATCTAATCAAGATAAATTATTTACCTTAAATATATAGCGTTTATTTATAGACTAAATCGGTATTAAGCATAGACTCTCTACCGCTTACTACCCGTAAACTAATAGCTAGATAGAACGAATAAATTAGATACTAGAATAGTATCTATATTACTATATAAACTACTAATAAGATAACTAGATAGAATTATTACCGATCGCATAGTTTTTATATAATAATATAATATATATAATAACGAAAGAATCACTATTCTTCGCGAATTATAGATATAATCCTATAATTATTAGAGATCTAATCAGAGATCATATAGTAGTAGAATTATTAAGGATTTTAGCTATAGAAATTAAGAAGCTATACCTCTAAATATCATAGAATATCGAATTTATTAACCTATAGATAAAAAGTTATTATAATAAAGAATACTAGAAGGATCTAGAACTAAAAAAGGAGGAGAAAGTTTATCTCTTACGCTAAAATATTAAGACTAAGCGACTAAGCGATAAACTTAACCATAAATAACTTAGACCATTTACGATTAAGGAGAAAACTAGACTAATAAACTATAAACTAAGACTACTATAAAGTATAAAGAGAGTATATCTAGTATTTTATATCTTATTATTAGAAAAAGTACTAGATAATATAGAAATCACTATTAATATAAAAATTAAGGACGCTAGCGAAGAAGAATATAAAATTAAAGAAATCCTAGTAGACTAATAGTATAATAATCAGTAATAGCTCTTAATAAAATAGTAAGGATATTCTACCTTAGAGAATATATAGGAACCTATTAAGAACTTAAAGGACTACCACTAGCTAGTTTAATAGTATTACTATAGGGCGAAGAAGATCTATATAGTATACTAGTAAAGAAAGCGTTAAAATCAATATTTACCTAATTATTAGATAATAGAAGAGTAGACGTAATCATCTACGTTAAACTAAGATCTTCGGATATAGTTATAAGAATATAAGTATCCTTACTAAAGATAAGGCTAGGATATTCACTAGCGGCCTAAATAGCTTTCGCCTTATAATCTTTTTATTAGTCAGCCTTAATACGCTCTTTCTTAAGACAATCTAACTCTTCTTTTTTACGATACTTAAGTTCTTCTAACTTAGTAATATCTTTATACTCATAAGCCAAGAAGTCACTTATACGTTTCTTTAATAATCGTTTTTACTTCTATAATCTAAGGAGTTTAGCGACTACCTCCTCTTCTTCGTTATCTAGTAATAACTAGAACTAGAGGAGCCGACGCTACTCTATATTAGTAAAAGACTCTTTTAGTATCTCATACTTCGTCATCCTACTCACCTAGTTATAACTAGCGTAGCGTTTAGATTACTCAGAGCGAATATAAGTCTTATCTAGCGAGACGTAACGATAATAAGCGATTAAGGATTTAAAACCTTTATACTTAATTAGCTAATAGAGCTTATAACCAGAGATATTAGAGGAAGATATATTTAGAAGGATAGAATATTAGAAAAAATAGAAAATAAGGGCCTTACTTACTAGAGGGGGGTCAGCGGTTATTAAAGAAAGTCTTTAGGGATAAAGACTATAGGAAGGAGGGGGTGATATTACAGACCTACTTAGTCCGTAACTTATAGAGCAATCCGGGGCTAATCGACCTAGCTTCCTAGGAGCGATTTACTAAGCACGTGACTCATAGAGATCACTAAGCCTAAGTCTAAGTAAAGGCGGTAGAATAATAAGTTAAAGGAAATCTAATATATAGGCTATTATAGGGAGGTTCCCTCCCTTATACCACCTCTACCATATTCGGTCACCGCCTAAAGGGCTAGGAACGGCCGCCCTCTAGCTATTATAAAGAATACTATATATTACTATAGAATAGTAATAAGCAGGATAGAACCGGCCGCCTAATCATAGATACCAGGTTACGCTATAATAATATAGTACTAATAATAGATCACGTAAGATATAACCCTTAGTAATTAGGCACTATCCTATCCTATAATAGGATAGGTATAGTATATCCTATAATAGGATAGGATCCTATCAGAGGATAGGACGGACTAGATATATAAGGATAGTCATTACTATATATATATTTAGTTCTTCGTGTTTAATTATATATTATTACTTAGAACCTATAGTTCTAGCTTCATACTTATTTTATACTTAAGATAACCACCCTACTAGGAGAGATATACTTAGTCTCTTATCACTTAACACAGATCCTAAGCATAGCT